>JAVKPL010006783.1:0-27798 GCA_032173675.1 Gastrolobium villosum
ACCCAAGAAGCTTCTCACTTCTGTACCGTCTTGGGCCTCTCCCAATCCATCACGGCCTCAATCTTGTTAGGATCAACTGCAACTCCATCCGCAGAAATCACATGACCCAGAAATTTCACCGCCTTGAGCCAAAACTCACATTTTGACGGCTTAGCATATAGCTTTTTCTCTTTCAACACTTGCAAGACGATCTTCAAGTGCTCAGTGCTCCTCCTCGTCTTGGAGTAAATCAACATGTCGTCGATGAAGACGATAACAAACCGATCCAGGTACGGGCGAAGATCCTGTTCATGTAGTCCATGGGAACACAGCCTGTGCATTGGTGAGTCCAAAAGGGATCACCAAATACTCATAATGCCCGTACCTCAGCCGAAACGCTGTCTTTGGCAACACCCCCTTCCTATTAACATCACAGTATCTGATGGTAACCGGACTGGAGGTTAATCTTGGAATATACGGAGCACCCTTGAGCTGATCCAGCAAATCATCAATGCGTGGAAGTCCCACTCACCAAACCTCCCAACATAACATAGCCAAATGCCCCTGCTCTCAAGGCCCTCCTCGCCTGCAGGACTGAAATGAACGGTGAGGAACTGGCTGTGGACCCACCCGGAGACATCACCACTCTCTTGGCACAGCAATCAATCAATGCATAGTTTCTGGACAACCAATTCATGCCCAGAATAATCTCCAAGTTGGCCATCGACAATCCTACCAGATCAACCGAGAAATCACGGCCATCCCACTGAAACGCTACGTCGCGATGGACAGTGGAGGTCAAACATTTTTCTCCGATGGCGGTGGTCACCCGCATCGGTGGAGAAAGCACATCACTGGGCAACTCAAGCCCCACAACAATAGGGGTAGCAACAAAAGAGTGTGTTGCCTCGGAATCAAAAAGCACATCAACAGCTGAACCACCAATGGTAACAGTACCTCTGACCAGGTTCGGAGCTCTGTCCGACTGCTGACGATCAAGTGTGTACACTCGCCCCGTAGTAGGTGGCACTGCTGGCGCCCCAGTAGGAACCATCTGCAATGGCACAGCCTGCACTGCAGCAACTCTCACCGTCGGGCAATCTCTGGAGTAGTGGCCCTCCTTGCCACACTGGAAGCATATCAACTGGCCGGTAGCACACGGCCCAAAGTGTGACTTCCCGCATCCCGAGCATCTGGGAGCAGGAGGTCTCGCTGTGTTTCCCTGAGTAGAAGTCTTTTTAAATTGATTTGGCGCTTGCTTAGCCGCCAACTGTTTGCCCTTGCCCTTGTTTCCATACTTCCTGTCCCTCCAGGGAGCGGAACCGCCGGTACCCTGTGGCACCTCAATCTTGGCCTTCTTGGCCTGACACGCACGGCAGTAGTCCTCAATGTCGCGGCACTGCTGTACTAAAGCTCCGAAGTCTCTCGAAGTAGAACCAACGAGATGTCCAGCAATGTCCTCATTAAGTCCCCTTCGGAACTTAGCAGCAAGAAAAACAGGAGTCGGTCTCGCCATGCGGAAATGAGCGAACTTGACAAGCTCATTAAACTTGGCCAGGTACTCGTCGACAGACAACGAGCCCTGCTCCAAACGGTCAAACTCTCCCTGCTTCCTCTCCTGAGAGTCACAAGGAAAGTACTGACCCAGAAAGCACTCCTCAAAGAACGGCCACATCATCACACGGCCCTGCATCTCGTAGATGTGAGAAATGTTGGTCCACCACTCATGGGCCTCGCCCTCCAGCATGTAAGTGGCGAACAACAGCTTCTGCGGATCGGTACACTGTATGATCCGGAAGATCTTGTCCAACGCTTGTAACCATCTGGCAGCAGCAATGGGATAATAAGATCCGTCGAAAGAAGGTGGCTTATGCTTGCGGAAAGCATTCAGCCTGCGGTCGATCTCGTCACGATCCTCAGCAAATACGGGGATGGTTTGCAAAGCCCCCGTCAAGTGACTACCCTCACCCATCTGACTCTGGGTGTCCTCCTGTTGACTAGGCGGAGGTGGAGGCGGTGGTGGAGGTGGTGGAGGACACTGGCCAGCAGCAGGACCAGCCCTCAACTTTTCTAACATGACCCTCATCATAGTCATGTTGGTCATCCGGTTCTCCTCCAGAACCTTAGCAATGGCTCGCCTGTTCGTATTTCTGATAGCGTCCAGCATCGCCTGGTTTGCCAATCTCGTGGCCTCCTGGTCGGCTAGTCGGGCCGCCTGCATCTCAGCTAATGCAGCCAAGATAGGATCTGATTGATACTCACTCGTACTAGGGTTCCTCCTTGGTGGCACCATGACTCTGCACAAGTTACACAAAGAATGAGTTGATCAGGCCCACACCATGTGGTCACATATGCATCATCATAACACACACGCAACGAAACATCCTAAGTTATTGCAATACATACAGGCTTTTCCCTAGAAAGTGCTCTGATACCATAAAATGTAACAGCCCGTGTTAACCCGGATTGTTAACATACTATCGTATTAAGCCACGCTTAATTAAAATGCGGAATAACTTTTTCTTTAATTCAATTATGACGTCATTAAACTTAACCAACTTGATTACTTAATCAATCTCATAAAATATTGCCTGTATGTAAATTGCAAGACAACTAACTGAAATACATCATATATAGATATAATGTGAGTATCTAAAGCCACAGGACTACAACACATAGCCTGGGTCAAAATCCTGATACTTTAATTACAACTTCAAATAAAAGACAATAACAAGTCTGTGTGGCATGGACAAACCCCATGCTCACCAAATAAGGCAACAATGCCCAATAGCAGTCTCAACATAATATCATAATCAAAGCAGAAAACATAACAGCAGTCAACATCCAGCATGTCAGCATATCATAAATATCAACTCAGCTCTGGCCTCCTGCCACCTGAGCCCTCAACATTACCTGATCCTGAAATAAGCGTCCCCAAACGTGGGGTGAGATCTCTAAACAAGAAATCTCAGTAAGACAAGGGGTCCTCAAGGATCTTCCACCCCAAGCTCACTTACATGTGCAATATAAGTTCTAAAAACAGTAATTCAATATAAGTTCCAAAACTATGCAATGCAGTAGATAATCATGCCATGTGTGTTTATCAAATCTACTGGCCAGAGAAATGCAGGAATGCGTCTAAACCCACATGAGTACAAGGAACACCGCTTGCACCTCACCCACAGCCTCACCATCTTGTATGTGCTACATACTCAGGCTTACCGTATAGGTGGACACCACATGCATATCATAAAAGCACATTGCATATAATAGCTCAACAGCATTTCCAAAACATCAAAGCATGTACACAGCATGCATAAACCACATCCCCATGGGACATGGTGGAACCACAAAATGGCTAAACCGAGGACACGAAAGCTTACCTTGCAAGCTAGCTATCCAAGCCAAGAGTCCAACCACTCTTAAGCAAGATAAACTCATGATCATGGTGAGGTAACTTACCCCAAGGCTTAAAACAGAAATGGACAGAGATATGAAGCCCTCTCTGAAGCTCCTAGATTATGTCTTTGTGGAAGAACGAAAATGAAGTAACAAGGTGAGTTCTTTCCTCACCAAGAAAGCTACTTGGAGCTTCTTCCCTTCATGACACAAACTCAGCCTCACCCCCTCAACCAAAACAGCCTTCCCAACTCAGAATGAGACCAACAATGTAGTCCTAAGGCTAACTCTCACCCTCACCAAGTGTTTAAAGTGATGGAGCAAGCATGAAAGGTGATAACTTGGCCAAAGAATGAAGAAGGAGGGCAAAGGAGCACAAAGGATGGAGGTGCAACAAGGAGAGCTCAAACACCAATACAAATCACGTAGGAGGCTGCATATTTTTGACCTAGAAACTTGTGCCATTTAGCATATATAGCCACTTAAGTCATATCGCGCAGTATTAGCCTTAATAGCAACGCAAAAGATCTTGACCCCAAACTTTGGAATCTAGACCTAGACATTTTTCTAAGATTTTTCATATTTTTATTTTATTTTTCGGAGCACCTTTCCGGTACGCGCTTTTCCATAGCCAGTATCAGTTCTGGCATCAGATTACATTATTTTGACTTGAAACTTGGTTTACAAGTCCTACATAATATTCTAGTAATTATCATGCATTCTTTATGATTTTTCGGGATACTTTTCCGGTATGCATTTATACAGGGTAGCAGAACCGGTATCTGCGCTTTTCTTCCGAAAAGCTACTTTCAGCATTTTTACTCATTCAATATAATTATTTAAGCCCAATAATATTTATTAGGGTCAATTATGGAATCATTTCCTAATTATCATAATTAATTTGCTAATTACCTTAATTAACTGTGCAGGTTCTTACAGTTGGCACCGCGTGTTATGTTATGAACCGTGCTTTAATTAGACCTATTTTGAAGAAAACTCTCTATTAACTTTACAGAGGGAGAAAACCCAATATTTCATATTTTTATGTCTTTGGTTGCAAATGTTTTGTTTTAAATAATGGAAAAGAAAACCTTGGCAAATTTGACTCTAAAGCTGATGAAGGCATATTTCTAGGATATTCACTCACAAGTAGAGCTTATAGAATCTATAACAAAAGAACAATGGTCATTGAAGATTCTATTCATGTTGTATTTAATGAAACTAACAATGCCTTGCCTAGAAAGGAACTTTGTGATGATGATATTATAGGAAGCATGGAAAACATAAACTTGAATGACAAAGAGGAAAATGAAAGGCAAAAAGAAAAGGAAGCAAACAATGAAGAAACACCTAGTCAACAAACCAATGATGGAAACAACCTACCACAAGATTGGAGAGTAGCAAGAGGACACCCCATTGATGCGGTAATTGGTGATATATCTAAAGGGGTAACTACTAGAAACTCAATTAGAAATATTTGTAATCACTTAGCTTTTGTTTCTCAAATTGAACCTAAGACCATAAATGAAGCAATTATTGATGAACATTGGTTCTTGGCAATGCAAGAAGAACTAAATCAATTTGAAAGAAATCAAGTTTGGGAACTTGTGCCAAAACCAAATGATTATCCAATAATTGGAACCAAATGGGTCTTTAGGAACAAGCTTGATGAAAATGGCATAATAACTAGAAACAAAGCTAGACTTGTTGCTAAAGGATATAATCCAGAGGAAGGAATTGATTATGATGAAACTTATGCTCCCGTTGCTAGATTAAAAGCTATTATATTGTTACTTGCATTTGCATGTATAATGGATTTTAAACTCTTTCAAATGGATGTTAAAAGTGCCTTTTTAAATGGATATATTCAAGAATAAGTATATGTTGATCAACCTCCCGGTTTTGAGGATCATAATTTACCTAACCATGTCTTTAAACTTAAAAAGGCCTTATATGGTTTAAAGCAAGCTCCAAGAGCATGGTATGAAAGATTAAGCAAATTCCTATTAGAAAAAGGTTTTTCAAGAGGAAAAGTGGACACAACTCTTTTCATAAAAAGGAAAGATAATCATCTATTATTTGCACAAATTTATGTTGATGATATTATCTTTGGTGCCACTAACGTTTATCTTTGTGAAGAGTTTGCTAATCTCATGCAAAGCGAATTTGAGATGTCTATGATGGGAGAACTCAACTTCTTTCTCGGTCTCCAAATAAATCAACACAAGGATGGGATATTCATCAATCAAGCTAAATATTGTAAGGAGTTATTAAAAAAATTTGGAATGGACAACTCCAAGGCCATCGATACTCCCATGGGTACATCTTGTTCCTTAGACAAGGATGAAGGAGGTAAATCCATAGAAATCACTAAATATCGAGGTATGATCGGCTCACTTCTATATTTAACCGCAAGTAGGCCCGATATTATGTTTTGTGTGTGCATGTGTGCTAGATTTCAAGCTAATCCAAAGGAATCACACTTAAGTGCCGTAAAACGTATTATGAGATATCTTGTAGGCACTTCACATATGGGATTGTGGTACCCTAAAGGTGCATCATGTGAACTGATAGGTTATTCTGATTCTAATTTTGC
Source organism: Gastrolobium villosum (assembly GCA_032173675.1). Classification (NCBI taxonomy): domain Eukaryota; kingdom Viridiplantae; phylum Streptophyta; class Magnoliopsida; order Fabales; family Fabaceae; genus Gastrolobium; species Gastrolobium villosum. Next base: position 5,975 of record JAVKPL010006783.1, read on the forward strand.
GGGTTGCAAATTGGATAGGAAAAGCACTAGTGGTACTTGCCACTTTCTTGGTTGCTCATTAGTTTCTTCGCATAGCAAGAAACAAAAGAGTGTAGCATTGTCCACGGCCGAAGCAGAATATGTTGCGGCCGACAGTTGTTGTGCACAAATCATATGGATGAAACAACAACTAAAGGACTTTGGGGTTGATCTTGATCACATCCCCATTAGATGTGACAACACTAGTGCCATCAATATCACTAAAAATCCCATAATGCACTCAAGAACCAAACATATTGATATTAGGCATCATTTTATTCGAGATCATGTGCAAAACGGTGATTGTATTTTAGAATTTGTAGAATCTTCAAAACAACTAGCCGATATTTTTACCAAACCTCTTCCAAGGGAAGTGTTTTACAATTTAAGAAGAGAAATCGGTTTGATTGATCCATCATATTTGTGAATTCATGTGATTTTAACTCCTTGCTATGTCTTTTCATACTATATATCATGCTGTAAAAATATCTTTTCTGGTGTGTTTTGCATCTGGCTGGAAGTATCCGGATATGTACAAAAGAATATCCGGATACGTACATACTAATATCCAGATATCACATATCCGGATACGTGAAATCTAATATCCGGATATGTAACGCCCTCCCTTGTATGCATCCAAGAGAGTCGTTCGCTAAGCGGAATTAGAGTCGGTAACGTCACATGAGCTAACAAAGAATCTCATAGCAGTATACAAATCCGTATAAAAAATTTCAGCACTTAAATTCTTTTCACAAAGGTTTTCCAAAATAGCCGCTGTTCATAAAAGTTCAAGCTAACATAAAGATGATAAAGACTACAGTCATCCAAGAGTACCAAAACATTAATCATTACAGTCATCCAATTAAACAAACAGCAACAGTGATAATCCACGCATCAGCAATCAACAGCAAAACATCACTCCTTCAAATGCTTTTGCGTCCTCCTGCCATTTTGGAAAAATAGCAGCCCCGAAGGGGTGAGAATAATCCCAGTAGTGTGGCAACAAAACCAGTAATATAACAGTATTAACTAGGCACAAAATCATAAACAGTCACTTCAACATATCCTTGTTCCTTTTCCTTTTTCCTTTTCATCATATTCATATATTGCGTATATAACGCCTTTCCTTTGCGCTTTTAGCACCGTCGTGCGCGCACTTCACAGTGGAATCAAATATCCCTTGGCACCTGAGCTCCATGTGGATTCCAACTGTGGGCCTATGCGGACTGATGCCAAGTGTCCCATACCCCGGTACCTTGGGGATGCCTATATGATGCTTGCTCAAAACACATGGTCCTGTACATAACTATTCTAAAAAGCAAGACCTATATGCTCTTGGTACATGCATGCCATGCTATGCTTTCACACACAAAACGTACAAAAATGCGGTATGATGTAAGGTGCATGCTTATATACCTTTCATATGCGTTATGCTGCCACATAACGTCTTTACCTCATAATCATAAAGCCATCACGGCACATTTTTGGCAGTTTCCTTTTATCATAGTGGAACATAATATTTTTACGGCATATGGAGCATCATGTCACAATTTTATACCAGTAGTCAATAGTCACATTAGGCAATGTCGCCTGACACTTACCTTTGCTTGCCTTAAATATTACCAAACAGCAGCGAAGTATCTCACTTCTTATGCGCACCTAAATCAATTACAACCAATCATTTACAGTGGCTATTTACAGCAGAAACAGTGAGCACACAGCAGTGTCTTACAGCAGCAAAACAGTGAGCATACAGCGGTGTTTTACAGTGGAAAACAGTGACCATACAGCAGTGTTTACAGCAGCAAAACAGTGAGCATACAGCAGCATTTTTACAGCAGAAAACAGTGACGTTTGTGTTTAAAAACAGTGAGTAGAAACAGTGAGTTGTTCTTTAAAACAGTGAGCAGAAAACAGTGGTATTTTCCTTGAAAACAGTGGACAGAAACAGTGACGTTTTACAGCAGAAAAACAGTAAACGTACAGCAGAAACAGTGACTATTTTGAAACAGAAACAGTGACTCTTTGGACCTCAAAACAGTGGCAGAACCGTGGTATTACAGTGGCAGAAACAGTGGCATTTGAACGTTAAAACAGTGACATAAATGGTGACTTTTGAACACCAAAACAGTGGCATAAGTAGTGATGTTTATGCATCAAAACAGTGGCATGAATGGTACATTTTTGAGCATTAAACAGTAGCATAAATCATGGTTTTTGGACATTGAAACAGTGGCATATTATAGACTAACACAGTGGCATTTTATGCATAAAACAGTGGCATATTATGGGCTAAAACAGTGGCATTTTATGCATAAAAACAGTGGCATATGATGACTAAAACAGTGGCATTTTATGCATGAAAACAGTGGCATATTATGACTAAAACAGTGGCATTTTATGCATAAAAACAGTGGCATATGATGACTAAAACAGTGAGTGTTTTTATGCAGAAACAGTGGCATATATGTGCAGAAACAGTGGCATATAATGTGCAGAAACAGTGGCATATAATGTGCAGAAACAGTGGCATATATGTGCAGAAACAGTGGCATATAATGTGCAGAAATAGTGGCATATATGTGCAGAAACAGTGGCATATAATGTGCAGAAATAGTGGCATATATGTGCAGAAACAGTGGCATATAATGTGCAGAAACAGTGGCATCAAAATGACTATTTTGAGGAACCGAAACAGTGGGTATTTCATCTTCAAAATAGTGGCACATTCAAAGGGAAACAGTGGCATTTTGCATACAGAACAGTGGCATAGTATTTTAAGCATAACCATGAGACTTTCACTCTACAACTCATGCATACAAGTCATCATAAAATGGCTCCATACTTATACTTTAACCATGCTCAACCAAGAATCCAAAGCAAAACATATTCAAGGAGACATATGATTACACACCATGAAAGAGGTCTAAGTTCAAGGCTTACCTCTTGTAGCACACACTTCACCACACCCTTACTAGCTCTTCTTCACAACAAGTCCTCTCTTCCTAGGATGTTCTATGCTCAAACAAGGTGAGGATGGACAAACTTGGGCAGCTTCTAGGTTGAGGGCAAGGCTGGACAGTGAGGGAATGTGAGTTGTCTTTAGCAAAGTCTTCTTGCTCCAATGAAGCTTGTAGGTTCGGCTAGGAGAGTGAGGGAGTGAGGGAGGAACTTGGCTGCATTTGTGCAAGGTGAGGGAGCTCTAGTGTGCGCATACTTAAGGAGAAGTGAGGAGAAGGTTGCAATGATTAAGCATCATGAAAATTCTGGTTACTTGAGGAGGTGGGGCTGCACACAAGGTTGCTTCTAAAGTACACTATGCACATGCAAGGAGTGAGGAGAGATATGTTCAGATTTGGAGGCTGTCCAAAGTCAGAAAAATTTCTGCACAAACAGCCATGACTTGCGCATAGGGTGGAGTGGAAGAGGTGCATCATGAGCACATGTAAGAGGTTCACTAAGTCAACAAGCAATACAACTAGGTGGCAGCCCAAAAATCTGCATTGATGCAGTCCTTGTGCGCAATAATGAGGGAGGTGCAGCCCAAAAATCTTCTTTGGTTGCATGTGGAAGAAAGGGGAAGATTTGGCTCATGATGGACTGCCTAAAGCTTGCAAAAATCTGCACCTTGCAGCCTTATGATGGGGGGTGTAAGGTGGATCACTAGGTCAACACTCAAGTCAGATTTGTGTCATAAAAAAAAAAAAATCTGCACCAAGACCCCTCCATGTGCGCCTAAATGGGGAAGTATGCAGCCTAAATTCATGCTAAAGTGCACATGTGTCTTCCATGCAATGAAATTGAAATCAAGAGATGCAAAAGCAAGGTGAGGTGGCGGTCAACAAGAGGGAAATTGGCAGATTTTTTCTAAGTATTTTCCACCTTCTTGTGCGCATGAATGAGAAGGAAATACATCTAGCCATGTGAGAGTTACTTGATACACAAGACACCTTGTTGGACAAGGCTAAGGGGAAATAAGGGTGGACACAACCTTGGGCTGAACTAGCTTGATCCAAAAGCCATCCTTGGGCCATTGGCCACACACACAAAGAATCCAATCACACAAGTCCAAAAGTGACAAGCCCACACACACACTAGCCCACTTCCAAAGTCCAATAAACACTAAAGTCTTCTAACACACACTCACATGACTCATATGATTAAATTCACATGCCTACATATGTATACTCCTATAATTTAATTTAAATACTTACCTTAGTCTCATTCAAGGATAAAGATCAACAATTCGCAAACCATCACACATACACCATAAATCCGAAATCTACACATACATCTATAACATATAGTACTTATGTATTTTACTAATTATGCGGGATGTTACACTCTCCCCACCAAATAGGAATTTTGTCCGCAAAATAAACTTACTTAAGAGCTAAACAGTTCTGGATAGCGTTTCTGAATGTCGTCCTCGCGCTCCCAGGTGGCTTCAGTTGCTGATCTGTTGTCCCACAATACTTTCACCAAAGGAATCTCTTTAGAACGGAGTCGCTTGACGGATCTTTCAAGGATTTGCAACGGTTGCACTTGATACGTCAGATTTTCCTTTAGTTCCACTTCTTCCGGCTGTAACACGTGAGATGGATCAGAGAGATACCTCCGTAGCTGTGACACATGAAATACATTGTGAATTCCTGACAGATTGGGTGGTAAGGCCAACCGGTATGCAGACTCTCCAATCCAGTCCATAATCAGATACGGTCCTAAGTATCGTGGACTTAACTTCTTAACTCCCATTCTCCTTCCGAGTCCCGATGTAGGAGTGATTCTCAAAAATACATGATCTCCGACTTCGAAAGATAGAGGCTTATGACGCTTGTCGTAATAACTCTTCTGTCTGGCCTGAGCCCGCTGCATATTCTCCCGAATCTTCTTTACCTGTTCGGATGTCTCTTGAATTAGATCAGGTCCTAACATACTTCGCTCACCTACTTCATTCCAACATAAAGGGGATCTACATTTTCTCCCATACAACGCTTCATACGGTGCCATCTGAATACTGGAATGGTAACTATTATTGTAAGCGAATTCAATCAAAGAAAGATAGTTATCCCAGCTGCCTCCTAACTCCAAAACACATGCTCGTAACATGTCCTCTAATGCTTGAATGGTGCGTTCCGTTTGACCATCGGTCTGCGGATGATAAGCAGTACTCAACCTCAATTGGGTCCCTAATGCTCTTTGAAAGGATTCCCAAAACTTAGATGTAAACTTGGGATCACGATCGCTGACAATACTCGTAGGAACTCCATGCAGCTTCACAATCTCGTGCAGGTAAATTCTAGCAAGCCTCTCTGTATCATATGTGGTTCTAACACGCAAGAAATGAGCTGACTTCGTTAAACGATCAACAATCACCCAGATAGAATCATATCCTTCTCGCGTCCGAGGAAGTCCCACTACAAAATCCATCGCAATACTGTCCCACTTCCATTCGGGAATCTCCAAAGGTTGAAGGAGTCCCGACGGTTTCTGATGTTCGTACTTCACCTTCTGACAAGTTAAGCACCGAGATACATACTCCGCAATATCACGCTTCATACCCGGCCACCAAAACGAGGTCTTCAAATCATGATACATCTTCGTGGATCCAGGATGAACTGCGTACTTACCCTTGTGAGCCTCCTGTAAAACTTCTTGCTTCAACACTTCATTCGGCACAACCAGCCGTCCTTGAAATCTCCAAACATCATTCTCGTCCTTTACAACATCTTGGCTGCCGACCAAATCACGGACTAACTCTTCATCCTTCTGAGCCTCCTTAATTCTACTGATCAATTCATTCTCCACCTTTATATTTCCCAATCTTATGCTATTTCCTCTCTCGTCTACTGATACGTTCAAGTCTCGAAAGGCCTCAAACAATTTCAGCTCTTCTATCATTAGAGTTGCAGTGTGCAGTGTCTTCCTGCTCAGGGCGTCTGCTACCACGTTTGCCTTTCCTGGGTGGTACTTAAGTTCAAAATCGTAGTCCTTCAGGAATTCCATCCACCGACGTTGCCGCATATTCAGCTCCTTCTGGTCGAACAAGTACTTCAAACTCTTATGATCGCTGAACACGTCAAACTGCGAACCATACAAGTGGTGCCTCCAGATTTTAAGTGCGAACACGATAGCTGCTAACTCCAAATCGTGCGTAGGATAATTTTCTTCGTGAGGCTTTAGTTGTCGAGATGCATAAGCTACCGCCATACGATCCTGCATCAACACGCATCCAAGTCCTTTTAGCGACGCATCGCAGTATACTTCGAACTTTTGAGTAGGATCCGGAATCGTGAGTACGGGAGCACTTGTCAATCTGCTCTTTAGTTCCAAGAAACATTCTTCACAAGCTTCAGTCCACTCAAAAGGCTTGTCCTTCCGAGTGAGACGGGTAAGAGGTTGCACTATCTGAGAGAAATTCTGGATGAACCTTCGATAGTATCCAGCAAGACCTAAGAAACTTCTTACTTCGGTGACAGTCTTGGGTCGTTCCCAATTCATGACAGCTTCAACTTTGCTAGGGTCCACCGCGATGACATGGCCCAGAAACTGGACCTCTTTAAGCCAAAACTCGCACTTCGACCATTTCGTGTACAACTGCTTCTCCTTCAAGATTTGCAAGACAATCCTCAGATGTTCCGCGTGCAGCTCTTCATTAGCTGAGTAAATCAGGATATCGTCGATAAACACAATAACAAACTGATCAAGAAAGGGGCGGAAAATGCGGTTCATGTAGTCCATGAATACCGCTGGAGCATTCGTAAGTCCGAATGGGATCACCTGATATTCGTAGTGCCCATAACGAGTCCTAAAAGCGGTTTTCGGAATATCCTCCGGTTTGACCCGGATCTGATGGTATCCCGATCGTAAATCTATCTTGGAAAAGACTCTGGCTCCTCTCAGCTGGTCCATCAAATCGTCGATCCTCGGTAGCGGATACTTATTCTTCACCGTTACTTTGTTCAGCTGGCGGTAATCTACACACAGACGTAAACTTCCATCCTTCTTCTTAATCAAGATGGCTGGAGCACCCCATGGGGAAGTACTCGGTCTGATGAATTCCTTTGCCAAAAGCTCTTCTATCTGCTTCTTCAACTCGCGAAGTTCCAACGGCGCCATACGATACGGGGCAATGGAGATTGGTCCAACTCCAGGAACAAGTTCGATAGAAAATTCTATTTCCCTATGAGGAGGCAATCGAGGTATTTCATCCGGGAATACCTCCCCGAATTCTCTAACTACCGGTACATTCTGAATTTGATTGTCAACCGAGGTCTCAGCCTCGACCGACAAAAGATATCCTGCTGCTCCCTTGCGGAGCTCTTTTCTAACTTGCAATAAAGAAATGAGAGAGAAAGGTTGAAAATTACCATCCTTCGCAGGAACAATGACTTTCCCCGCTCGACAATCCAAAGTTATCCCGTTTTCCGTCAACCAGTCCATACCGATAATCACATCGAAGTTGAATACCGGCAGGACCACCAAGTTAACTGTATACGTGTTCCCTTCATACTGCAAGGTAACACCTCTGCAGATCTCTGAGGCCGTGCACGATCCTCCAGTAGGTGTGCTGATGTGTAACTCATAAGGTAGCGGGGTTGGGGTGATGCCTATTCTCAAGGCAGTATGCTTTGCCATAAAAGAGCCAGACGCTCCAGAATCAAAGATAACAGAAATTGGGTGACCATTTAAAGTGACATTACCTTTGATCAGGTTGGGAAACTTCTGCGCTTCATTCGCATCCAGTGTGAACACCCGAGCTTGCGTAGGCTGTTGGTCAGCGTTCTGGGGACATTTGTAAGCAAAATGTCCTTGCTGGCCACATCTGAAACATGCATTGTTGTTCTTGCGACAGACTCCAAAGTGATTCTTTCCACATGTAGCACAAACAGTCGCGCCCTGACGTCCAGTCGACGATTGACCCACCGTATAGCTTCTCTTAAAGTTTCCAGGCCGCGCCTGCAACGGCGTACCTCTGCCTCGACCCCTACCAGGTGCCGTCCTGAAGAATCTGCCGGCTCGGTTTCCTCCGTGGAATTGTGTTGGCGGCTTGTTCAAGTTCTTGGCCTCATTAATGATTCCTTCTGCCTGACGACTCTGGTTGATGAGTTCCGGAAGTGTACGATTAGCCGTGGTCAAAATGAGTTTACGGATCTCCGGATGTAATCCGCTCTCGAACTTCTCCACCTGCCATTCTTCATCATAAATGTTCCGGTCAAAGTTGGCGTACTCGATCAGCTGCCCAAATTTTGCAATGTACTCATTGACCGTCATGTTATCCTGCCGGAGTGACAGCAGTTCAGTGTGCTTCATTCTTCTCATTGCCTTAGGAAAATACTTGTCCAAAAATACTTGTCTGAACACGGCCCATGTTAGTTCCACGTCCTGAGCTCTCAGCAGAGCCCTCGCACCAGTCCACCATGTTAAAGCTTCTCCCATCAGCTGGTACGACGCGTAATCAGTCTTCTGCGCTTCCGGGCATGCCATACGTTCGAAAATATGCTCGATCATCTGCAGCCACTTCGCTGCAGCCTCGGGGTTGTCTTCACCCTCAAAGGTAGGTGGTTGGAAGTTGCGGAAGTCTTTCAACCTCCGACGGGCAATTTCTTCTGCATTTTCATGCAGTGGGGGTTGGTTCTGATTCTGTTGCCTATGGTCGCGCCATTCTTGGCTCATATTCTGGATAAACGTTGCCAGTCCCCCAATGGTAGTGATAAGATCCTCTTCCGCATCGCCAGACCTTCCCCGAGTTGAACCGCGACCACCTGCCATGATTCTGCACTCACAATATCAGGAAATGAGTTGATCAGGCTCACCGCAAGTTATTCATGGCAGCAGTCCCAAGTAGGTACTCGGGTTCAATTCGGACAAGTTAACTATGCATCCGTGTCTTATCACAGAACGGTCCTAACAATCTAACTACACTAGCTAATACATACTTAAACTATAGCACATTTAGACAGTCAATCAGCAGATAAACACAATCAACAATTAATTCAATCAAACACAAGCAAATCCATGGACCAAACTGCTCTGATACCAATTAGTGTAACGCCCTCCCTTGTATGCATCCAAGAGAGTCGTTCGCTAAGCGGAATTAGAGTCGGTAACGTCACATGAGCTAACAAAGAATCTCATAGCAGTATACAAATCCGTATAAAAAATTTCAGCACTTAAATTCTTTTCACAAAGGTTTTCCAAAATAGCCGCTGTTCATAAAAGTTCAAGCTAACATAAAGATGATAAAGACTACAGTCATCCAAGAGTACCAAAACATTAATCATTACAGTCATCCAATTAAACAAACAGCAACAGTGATAATCCACGCATCAGCAATCAACAGCAAAACATCACTCCTTCAAATGCTTTTGCGTCCTCCTGCCATTTTGGAAAAATAGCAGCCCCGAAGGGGTGAGAATAATCCCAGTAGTGTGGCAACAAAACCAGTAATATAACAGTATTAACTAGGCACAAAATCATAAACAGTCACTTCAACATATCCTTGTTCCTTTTCCTTTTTCCTTTTCATCATATTCATATATTGCGTATATAACGCCTTTCCTTTGCGCTTTTAGCACTGTCGTGCGCGCACTTCACAGTGGAATCAAATATCCCTTGGCACCTGAGCTCCATGTGGATTCCAACTGTGGGCCTATGCGGACTGATGCCAAGTGTCCCATACCCCGGTACCTTGGGGATGCCTATATGATGCTTGCTCAAAACACATGGTCCTGTACATAACTATTCTAAAAAGCAAGACCTATATGCTCTTGGTACATGCATGCCATGCTATGCTTTCACACACAAAACGTACAAAAATGCGGTATGATGTAAGGTGCATGCTTATATACCTTTCATATGCGTTATGCTGCCACATAACGTCTTTACCTCATAATCATAAAGCCATCACGGCACATTTTTGGCAGTTTCCTTTTATCATAGTGGAACATAATATTTTTACGGCATATGGAGCATCATGTCACAATTTTATACCAGTAGTCAATAGTCACATTAGGCAATGTCGCCTGACACTTACCTTTGCTTGCCTTAAATATTACCAAACAGCAGCGAAGTATCTCACTTCTTATGCGCACCTAAATCAATTACAACCAATCATTTACAGTGGCTATTTACAGCAGAAACAGTGAGCACACAGCAGTGTCTTACAGCAGCAAAACAGTGAGCATACAGCGGTGTTTTACAGTGGAAAACAGTGACCATACAGCAGTGTTTACAGCAGCAAAACAGTGAGCATACAGCAGCATTTTTACAGCAGAAAACAGTGACGTTTGTGTTTAAAAACAGTGAGTAGAAACAGTGAGTTGTTCTTTAAAACAGTGAGCAGAAAACAGTGGTATTTTCCTTGAAAACAGTGGACAGAAACAGTGACGTTTTACAGCAGAAAAACAGTAAACGTACAGCAGAAACAGTGACTATTTTGAAACAGAAACAGTGACTCTTTGGACCTCAAAACAGTGGCAGAACCGTGGTATTACAGTGGCAGAAACAGTGGCATTTGAACGTTAAAACAGTGACATAAATGGTGACTTTTGAACACCAAAACAGTGGCATAAGTAGTGATGTTTATGCATCAAAACAGTGGCATGAATGGTACATTTTTGAGCATTAAACAGTAGCATAAATCATGGTTTTTGGACATTGAAACAGTGGCATATTATAGACTAACACAGTGGCATTTTATGCATAAAACAGTGGCATATTATGGGCTAAAACAGTGGCATTTTATGCATAAAAACAGTGGCATATGATGACTAAAACAGTGGCATTTTATGCATGAAAACAGTGGCATATTATGACTAAAACAGTGGCATTTTATGCATAAAAACAGTGGCATATGATGACTAAAACAGTGAGTGTTTTTATGCAGAAACAGTGGCATATATGTGCAGAAACAGTGGCATATAATGTGCAGAAACAGTGGCATATAATGTGCAGAAACAGTGGCATATATGTGCAGAAACAGTGGCATATAATGTGCAGAAATAGTGGCATATATGTGCAGAAACAGTGGCATATAATGTGCAGAAATAGTGGCATATATGTGCAGAAACAGTGGCATATAATGTGCAGAAACAGTGGCATCAAAATGACTATTTTGAGGAACCGAAACAGTGGGTATTTCATCTTCAAAATAGTGGCACATTCAAAGGGAAACAGTGGCATTTTGCATACAGAACAGTGGCATAGTATTTTAAGCATAACCATGAGACTTTCACTCTACAACTCATGCATACAAGTCATCATAAAATGGCTCCATACTTATACTTTAACCATGCTCAACCAAGAATCCAAAGCAAAACATATTCAAGGAGACATATGATTACACACCATGAAAGAGGTCTAAGTTCAAGGCTTACCTCTTGTAGCACACACTTCACCACACCCTTACTAGCTCTTCTTCACAACAAGTCCTCTCTTCCTAGGATGTTCTATGCGCAAACAAGGTGAGGATGGACAAACTTGGGCAGCTTCTAGGTTGAGGGCAAGGCTGGACAGTGAGGGAATGTGAGTTGTCTTTAGCAAAGTCTTCTTGCTCCAATGAAGCTTGTAGGTTCGGCTAGGAGAGTGAGGGAGTGAGGGAGGAACTTGGCTGCATTTGTGCAAGGTGAGGGAGCTCTAGTGTGCGCATACTTAAGGAGAAGTGAGGAGAAGGTTGCAATGATTAAGCATCATGAAAATTCTGGTTACTTGAGGAGGTGGGGCTGCACACAAGGTTGCTTCTAAAGTACACTATGCACATGCAAGGAGTGAGGAGAGATATGTTCAGATTTGGAGGCTGTCCAAAGTCAGAAAAATTTCTGCACAAACAGCCATGACTTGCGCATAGGGTGGAGTGGAAGAGGTGCATCATGAGCACATGTAAGAGGTTCACTAAGTCAACAAGCAATACAACTAGGTGGCAGCCCAAAAATCTGCATTGATGCAGTCCTTGTGCGCAATAATGAGGGAGGTGCAGCCCAAAAATCTTCTTTGGTTGCATGTGGAAGAAAGGGGAAGATTTGGCTCATGATGGACTGCCTAAAGCTTGCAAAAATCTGCACCTTGCAGCCTCATGATGGGGGGTGTAAGGTGGATCACTAGGTCAACACTCAAGTCAGATTTGTGTCATAAAAAAAAAAAAAATCTGCACCAAGACCCCTCCATGTGCGCCTAAATGGGGAAGTATGCAGCCTAAATTCATGCTAAAGTGCACATGTGTCTTCCATGCAATGAAATTGAAATCAAGAGATGCAAAAGCAAGGTGAGGTGGCGGTCAACAAGAGGGAAATTGGCAGATTTTTTCTAAGTATTTTCCACCTTCTTGTGCGCATGAATGAGAAGGAAATACATCTAGCCATGTGAGAGTTACTTGATACACAAGACACCTTGTTGGACAAGGCTAAGGGGAAATAAGGGTGGACACAACCTTGGGCTGAACTAGCTTGATCCAAAAGCCATCCTTGGGCCATTGGCCACACACACAAAGAATCCAATCACACAAGTCCAAAAGTGACAAGCCCACACACACACTAGCCCACTTCCAAAGTCCAATAAACACTAAAGTCTTCTAACACACACTCACATGACTCATATGATTAAATTCACATGCCTACATATTTATACTCCTATAATTTAATTTAAATACTTACCTTAGTCTCATTCAAGGATAAAGATCAACAATTCGCAAACCATCACACATACACCATAAATCCGAAATCTACACATACATCTATAACATATAGTACTTATGTATTTTACTAATTATGCGGGATGTTACAGGATATCAAGTATCCTGATATCTTGACCGTATATCCGGATATCCCATATCCGGATATCGAGCTTCAAATATCCGGATATTTGTCGCGTTTGGCTTTTAAACAGAGGCCAGTCTTCTTGTCCGTTCATTTCCCTCTTTCCCTCTTTCTCTCCCACCACCGCCACTGAACCGCCACCGAACCCCACCGAACCCACCACCGTCCACCACCGTGTCCCTCTTGCCACCACCGCCGTCTTCCTCCTGCAACACCCACCCCACCACTGTGCCCCCCTTTCCCTTTTCTCCACCGTGCCATCCACCCTCCTCCTTCTCCCGCGCTTCAGGTTCTTTTTTTTCTTTTTCCTTTTTTTCTCTTTTTTTTTTGCTGTGTTTGTTTTGTTTTGATTGTCATTGTTTTGTTTTTATTTTCTCCCACCGGGCATCAGCTCCGCTGCCATGGCCAACCATGAATGCCACTCAAAGAGGAGGAATGACGCCAATGCCTCCCTTTCTGTCCCCGCAGCTGCTGCCGACGTTGATCGTTCCGGCTTCGGATATCTCTTCGAAGGCAATGCTGAAGAGGTCCGTACCTTCATTGACCGATTCTCCACGCGTCCTATCTTGGAGCCGAAGTACTTGGACACTGTCTTCTTGGCTGCTCAGGGGTTTGATATCTGCCAGCTTCTTGACTCCATCAACCTGCTACAGTTTGCTGCACTACAGTGTTCCTACTCTGAGGTACTTGTTAGAGCATTCTACAAGAACCTAGAGTACTCTCATGGCATCTTACGATCCCGCGTAAAGGGGATCAACATTGCTGTCACCGCCGCTGATTGGGAGGAGCTGATTGGTTACTCATTCCAGGCTGATGACGTAGTGACTGCTGATGACCCGCTCAGTTTTGACGGGACTCACTTCTCAGACTTTCAGTCCTACGATCGTGCAGTTTTTGTGCCCTCCACCCTCCGTCCTCTGACTGCACGGACCTCCTTGGTCCGACTCTCAGCTAAGAAGCTGAGTATCTCCGCTCGCATCCTGCTGTATGTGATATCTCACATCCTTCTCCCTAGGCATTCAAATCATGCCATTGTTCAGGAGAATAATTTCTTCGCGATGTGGGCCATTCGCAATCAGCTCCCCATTGACTGGAGCCACACCTTCTGCTGTCAGATGCGAGACACTTCATATGGTTCCTCTTCTCATCTGCCATACCCCATGCTCATTCAGCGTATCATGGAGCTTAAGGGTGTGCCCATGGATGGCGAGGTAAAGAAGAAGCTCCTGCGGAGTCACACATGCTTCGGAGAGAAGCTGCTGATTAAGATGAACATCATCCGTGTCAATGGTCAGTGTCAATGGGATGATGAGGCCTCATATGTCGTGCTCCAGGTGATGCTGTGGACGAGGATCTGCGTGCTCCGCAGGCTGCTGATAGGCCAGTAGATCCCCCATCTGCTGCTGTGACTCGACTTCCTCCATTGCCTGCTCCACACGCTCCTTCTCGAGGCTACACTATCTATGACCTTATGCTTTATCTTCAGAAGCAAGAAGCTACTAACAGTGCTTTTCGTCAGGATGTATCCGATCGTCTCTTTCGCATCGAGACCTCCCTTTGCCTTCATTCTCCTACCAGTGATGCCAGTGGCTCTCGAGTTGCTACATAGGATGATGCCGATGCTTCGGATGAGGACACTTACGGCGATGAGACCATGCCTTCTGCTTCTGACTCTGACGATGACTCTTAGTCTATGATTGCTTCGTATCATTTTGTTTTCTTGCTAGACTATGTTTTTTGGACGTTTGTACTCCTTTTTGATTAAACTTATGTTTGAGTACTACGCGTCACTGATTAATATATGTAACCTTTTCTGCTTAATGATATGAATCGTATTTTCCTTGACATCGGATTGCACTATGTTATTACTTGCTTACTCGTTTCGATTTTGGATTGCTTCTTTTTGATGTTGCCAAAAGGGGGAGAAACATATACTAAATTGCGAAATATTCAATTAGTCAAGTTGCAAGGTAAATAGGGGGAGATACTCAAATTAATAATTGAAATAACCTATGCCATGAACTAAGGGGGAGTACTATATTTCAATTGAATGAATTTATGCAATACTAACTCTCTTTCTCATTTAAAGTTTGTCATCATCAAAAAGGGGGAGATTGATGAGTCAAAGTGATGATATGAATAGAACGTACAATCCACGTCAATATAGTTTTGATGATAACAAAGATAAACGATCAAGATCGAAGCAACATCCAAAAAGAAACTCAAACGTGAAAGCTATGCAAGCACCAAGTCTCACGCATCAATCCATGTCCATAATCTCAATTGGTATATCTGCTTAGGTCTTAGGAAAAATGTGTAAAGATGTATATCTACTCAGCATTGCATGAGCTCAAGGTCATGCATCACTCATATATTTCAAAAGCATGCATCCTTAAAGAAATGTCAAAACAAATGGTTTGATTTGTCCAAAATTGATTTGAAAAAGATACCTACATGATTTAAACGCTTCAAGACATTTTTCATAATCAACTTCATCCATTACAAGTCATAAAAACCATTTCAAGTAAGAATGAACTTAGAATTCGGACAAAAAGGGTGCTGTCATGAAATATCCGGATATTGCACTTTGAATATCCGGATACCAGTATCCGGATACAATATCCGGATATCAGTATCCGGATACCATATCCGGATATGAGCCCGATGAATATCCGGATATGTACGGATTACAACGGCTATAAACGGCTAGAAACGGCTAGTTTTTGGTTGAGATGTCAATATAAATACCCACATCACTCATGATGAATAGTGCACGACCCTAGGGTATTTATTGAAGCTTTATTACACTTGCTAACCTTTCTTTAGCTCATTAATTACTCATTTGATCACTTGCATACACTTGAGCTCATCCTTCCTTTGAAGCTATACATCTCTTAGTTCTTCAATTTGTTCAATCTGTACTTTGAGAGTACTTAGCCACTTTGAATCACCTCAATCCTACTTCTTGATTTGAGAGGGGAGTGAACCCCATACTTGATAGGTTACCAAATTCCTAAGTAAATTTGGAGTGAAAAATTGTAAGGCATCAAGAGCCCGAAATCTTGAAAGGTTGTAGAGGTTTGTCAAGCACCCTCAAGCTTGATAGTTAGTGAAAAGAATTGATCGAGCGTCTTCAGTCTGGACGTAGGTTACAGTGGTGGTGACCGAACCAGGATACATCTAGTTTGCAATTTCTCTAACCTTTATCTCTTTACTTTATTATTGAAATTGCTTCTTTAGATTATCTTTATCTACTTGCTTGCTTACTTAGTTAATCTATTCACTTATACTTCTCCTTAATAAATCACTTTATTGAAGAAATAGTCTTTAAAATATCAAAGAAGGCACTTTGCGAAAAGATTTTGTAAAACCCAATTCACCCCCCCTCTTGAGTATTGAAGCCACTTGTCCAACAATAGGTTCCAAAAATTCGTTAAAAATCAAACCTTCCACGAAATACAGTGAAACTTGGAGGGGGTGTTGGATATATTTAAGTGTCGATGCTTGCAAAAAAAAGCATATAAAATTTCATGCCTGCGTACGATATTCCATTTTTTCATGCATGTAAGCATATTATAGGCTCCAAAAATTCATTAAAAATCAATCCTTCCATGAAATCTAATGAAACTTGGAGGGGTGTTGGATATATTTAACCGTGGATGCTTGCAAAAAATGAGATCAAAATTCCATGCCTGGTTACGGTTTTCCATTTTTTCATGCATGTAAGCCTATTATATTTAAGCATGGATGCTTGCAAAAAATTAGATTAAAATTCCATGACTGGGTACGATATTCCATTTTTTCATGCATGTAAGCCTATTATCGGCTCCAAAAATTCATTAAAAATCAATCCTTCCGTGAAATCTATTGAAACTTGGAGGGAGTGTTGGATATATTTATGCATGGATGCTAACAAAAAACCAGATCAAAATTCCATGCCTAGGTACGATTTTCCATTTTTTTCAAGCATGTAAGCCTATTATAGCCTCCAAAAATTCATTAAAAATCAATCCTTCCATGAAATCCAATGAAACTTGGATGGGGAGTTGGATATATTTAAGCACGGATGCTCGCAAAAAATCAGATCAAAATTCCATGCCTGGGTACGATTTTCCATATTTTCAAGCATGTAAGCCTATTATATTTAAGCGTGGATGCTTGCAAAAAACCAGATCAAAATTCCACGCCTGTGTATGATTTTCCATTTTTTCATGCATGTAAGCCTATTATTGGCTCCAAAAATTCTTTAAAAATCAATCCTTCCATGATATCCAATGAAACTTGGAGGGGGTGTTAGATATATTTAAGCGTGGATGCTTGCAAAAAATCAGATCAAAATTCGATTCCTGGGTACGGTTTTCCATTTTTTCTTGCATGTAAGCCTATTATATTTAAGCGCGGATGCTTGCAAAAAACCAGATAAAAATTCCATGACTAGGTTCGATTTTCCATTTTTCCATGCATGTAAGCGTGAATACTTGCAAAAAATCAGATCAAAATTCCATGCCTGGGTACGATTTTCCATTTCTCATGCATGTAAGCCTATTATAGGCTCAAAAAATTTATTAAAAATCAATCCTTCGATGAAATCCAATGAAACTTGGAGGGGGTGTTGGATATATTTAAGCGTGGATTCTTGCAAAAAACCAGATCACAATTCGATGCCTGGGTACGATTTTCCATTTTTTTCATGGATGTAAGCATATTATAGGCTCCAAAAAGTCATTAAAAATCAATCCTTCCATGAAATCTAATGAGACTTGGCAGGGGTGTTGGATATATTTAAGCGTGGATGCTTGCAAAAAACCAGATCAAAATTCCATGACTGGGTACGATTTTCCATTTTTCATGGATGTAAGCCTATTATAGGCTCCAAAAATTCATTAAAAATCAATCCTTTCGTGAAATACAATTAAACTTGGAGGAGGTGTTAGATATATTAGTGCATGGATGCTTACAAAAAATCAAATCAAAATTCCATGCCTGTGTACGATTTCCCATTTTTTCATGCATGTAAGCATATTATATTTAAGAGTGGTTGCTTGCAAAAAACCAGATCAAAATTCAATGTCTGGGTACGATTTTCCATTTTTTCATGCATGTAAGCCTATTATAGGTTCCAGAAATTCATTAAAAATCAATTCTTCCATGAAATCCAATGAAACTTGGAGGAGGTGTTGCATATATTTATGCATGGATGCTTACAAAAAACCAGATCAAAATTTCATGACTAGGTACGACTTTCCATTTTTTCATGCATGTAAGCCTATTATAGGCTCCAAAATTCCTTTAAAAATCAATCCTTCCATGAAACCCAATGAAACTTGGGGGGGTGTTGGATATATTTAAGTGTGGATGCGTGCAAAAAGCCAAATCAAAATTCCATGACTGGGTACGATATTCCATTTTTTTCATGAATGTAAGCCTATTATAGGCTCCAAAAATTTATTAAAAATCAATCCTTCCGTGAAATCCAATGAAACTTGGAGGGGGTGTTGGATTTATTTATGCATGGATGCTTACAAAAAAACCATATCAAAATTCCATACCTGGGTACGATTTTCCATTTTTTCATGCATGTAAGCCTATTATATTTAAACGTGGTTGCTTGCAAAAAACCAGTTCAAAATTCAATGCCTGGGTACAATTTTCCTTTTTTTCATGCATGTACGCCTATTATAGGTTCCAAAAATTCATTAAAAATCAATTCTTCCATGAAATCCAATGAAACTTGGAGGGGGTGTTGGATATATTTATGCATGAATGCTTACAAAAAATCAGATCAAATTTCCATTCCTGGGTACGATTTTCCATTTTTTTCATGCATGTAAGACTATTATAGGCTCCAAAAATTCATTAAAAATCAATCTGTCCATGGAATCCAATGAAACATGGAGGGGGTGTTGGATATATTTATGCGTGGATGCTTGCAAAGAAGCATATCAAAATTCCATGCCAGGTTATGATTTTCCATTTTTTAATGCACGTAAGCCTATTATAGGCTCCAAAAATTCATTAAAAATCAATCCTTCCATGAAATCCAATGAAACTTGGAGGGGGTGTGTTACGGTCTCGGCAAGTGTACCGAATCGCGCAAGTAATACAGTGATAAATCACAGTTCGTATCCACAGAGAGTGTGTTTAAATCAATTAAAAATCTTTCTTTTAAGATTAAATATTTCAAAAGGGTTTTGACACGAATGTCAGGATTGTGTGGGAAATTGATTTGTAAAATTAAAATACTTGTTTTTGGTTCTTTTTGAATAAGAATTGAAATAAGGGTTTAAAATATATGAGAAAAGCGCTGTAGTAGGGAGCACTCACCAATGATCCCCACCTTTTACTCTGGATTAAGTTAAGTATTAATATATAAATCGTGAATTTAGATAATTATCAGATAAAAGTATCAATAGTTAATTCTCAATCCCTTGAGGAATTAACCCTTTAATCTCATATAGAACCCTAATTCCTTGAGGTGCCCTATATGAGATCAAGCATAATGATCGATAATTGAAACATCTACAATATGAATCATGTCTATGTCTAGATCATGTTCATACCGTCGTTCTATCCCCTTTCCGGATTAAAGACCTCAGATCCCTCTTGTTGGCCCTAATCCTCAGATTTATTCTTACTTACTAGATTGATCGGATCTAATAATAACAATAACAATACGAACAGAATAGAACGAAATTCAAACAGATAAATATATTCATAAAAACTCAATCCATTGTATCAGAGGTTCACAAGGGTTCGTGACCCTAACTACAGCAAAAGAGGTTCTAGCCAACCATTATCATGGCTAGAATCCAAAATTCAATTGAAAAACAAAACTAAAAGAACTACAGAAAGGTAGAAGAAGAGATCTCTCTCAGAACTTCCGCCTCCGAACGATCTCAGATGTGTAGAATATCAGATGTGTCTCCTAGGGTTGCCTTATGCCCTTTTTATAACTTGAAAATCCTCCTTTCCTCGCAACTGACAGCTGTCTCTCTCAATCCCACGCTTGGAGCGCAGGATCCACGCTCTAGGCGTGGAATTTCTGCCATTTTTGCTTTCTCCACGCTCCAAGCGTGGAGTTCCACGCTTGCAGCGTGGACTCACTGTTCTGAAGTCTCCTCCCACGCTTCAAGCGTGGATTCCTACGCTTGGGGCGTGGGGCTTCTGTCTGATTCTTCTCCTTACTCCTGTATTTGTTATTTTCCTCCTGTAAACATGAAGAATTTGAGTGAGAGAGTGTCTGACAATTTTATTCAATAATTTCACCACATATACACTTTATATACAGTTTTAGATCTGATTTCCTGCTGTTTTTGATCTATAAAAGTATATATGCTGGGAGCATATCAAACAATTCCCAGATTTAAACATTGCTGTCCTCAGCAATAAACTGATTCAAACTTAGAAACATGTACAGCGGTGTTTCAACACAATATCAACCAAACACTTGAAGAAATCCTTATGTCATGCCTGACTGAATTCTGCAAGAATTCTGATGATGCCATCAATTCTCTGAAAATTCATGAATGTAATCTGAACATCCCTCACCAAGACAAACTATATCACTCTCACTCTTGTGTTTTTAGGGTATCAGACATACATAACCATCACAGCTGAAACACTGCCATAGGCTTGATCATATTCTCAAGATCCTTAAAATTGAAGGATTCAAACACATGCACTTAACTGATCAAAGGACTTTCAATGGTTTTAATTTGGCCTGGCTAAGGTAGGAATTTTGTATGGAGAGTGGCTTCAAATGCTATGAGATTGACACTGAGAGCTTATCAATTTTGCTCCACTAACTCGCCCACAGAATTTCAGGAAGTCAATTCCTATGTTTGACCAATTTATTCACACTGCTTCACCCGCATGTTTTTCTTTTTCCTTTTTTTTTTTTTTTGTTTTTTGTTTTTTTTTTTTTTTTTTTTTTTTTCTTTCTTTTCCCTTTCAATCTGCTTAGTGTAGTGGAGCTTACCTTAGATATTTTCTCTCTTTTTGAGAAAAATCAGTAGTTCAATCTCACTTAAGGTAAGTTCATCATGGATAGGTTAATCAACAATTTGGTAATTACCAATGAATAGGTTCAAACCTCAAAGGGATAACAATGGAAGATTAAGTATACAGGTGAGCTTTTATGGCCAGAGCTATCAAGAACAATTTGCCTTATCATATCAGTTAAAATGCATGCCTTGTAGAGAAACAAATCAAGTTCTAGAGTGCCAGTATAGTGAGGCCTCTCAGAAAAAATTTTACTGTCTAGGCTCAAACCTCAAAGCTATGATTTCAGACTAGAATTCACAGAGATATCAGGCATATCATCAATCTTAGCACATAATTTCAGACAGACGAACAATTCTAATCTCTACTCATGCCAAGTGACATCATGCCAAAACTTTCAAAGCTTAATGTACTTCCTAAGATGAATTCAATCATTTGTTTAAGGAAGCAACATCTAAATCTGAGATTATCAATAGGCATACTCCAACAACCAACATACATACAGGCATATTTCAAAAAAATTTAAAATTGCTTAAGCTAAGACAGATATTTCAACTGAAAATGTAAGTTGGTTCGAATATCTCCCCTGAAATGAAGTGTGGTTCCACAATTGCAGCTAAATTGCAAGAACAGGTGGGCAAGGTCATCCACCATTCCCAGATTTTAGAAATTGCTGTCCCCAGCAATAACTAAGTTCAATCGATAAGAACGGCTGCGCAATTAAAGCACACATCATTAACAATAATATATCAGCAAAACATTGAGAGAGAGCCTGAGATGTTCATATCCAAAAAGTACTTGACCCTAACAAAATCCTATTGGTCATTTAAAACAAAACACAAAATTTAACAATGTCCGAAAATAAATAAAAGTAACAACAGCCAATGATCAATCCTCCATATTATGCTGCTGGAAGGAGCTAGGAGGATCTGCGGGATCAATCCCCATCTTCAAGCACATGGCCTAGCAATGCAACTGAACCAAAGCATGTTA